>CAKAKS010000066.1:36408715-36413715 GCA_916700875.1 Sebastes aleutianus | reverse complement strand
CGTTGCTGTTGTAGTGAACTTATTATTTGGTTATTTTCATTCTTTTCAAGTCTCCAGAATGAAGGAAACAAAGTCTCTGAAACTCAGATTTTTCTGGAGTAGGACCATCAGTCAAGCACATCAGTGTCTGAGGTTTGAGGTTAACATGTACTGTATGACCACGATGTGTTGCTTCAGTGGACTGACAGCTCTCCCCCCCCCCTCAGGCTCAGCACTTCAAGCAGACGTCTCAGAAAGTGGCTCGTACCTTCTGGTGGAAGAACGTCAAGCTGGTCGTGCTCATCGTGGTGGTCGTCCTCATCATCGTCCTCATCATCATCCTGCTGGCCACCGGCGTCATCCCTGTCGGCTCCTCCCCGGTGCCTCCTATAGTCCCCATCACCACCCCCAAGCCAAAGTAATAGATAGATATATATATATAGACTCAATCAAATAGCTGCTGTCTGGTGAAGACTTCACTACTCCTGACTTAGTTTCTACTGATAGCTTTCATTGTATCACATATCTATTTATCTATTTAAGGAGCTGGAACTGAACAAACCTTTAAAAAATCCTTCCAGACATTTGATCAATTAGTGAGAATTAAAACAGAAGTGAGTGGAAGGTGTGACGTCTTCACCCGACAGCAGCAGAAACCCTGAAACCCTGTCCCTGTCCTTGTCCTCAGAGGACGCCTCCTACCAGCTCCTCTTTGTTTAACCGTTTCCCCTCCAGTGGTTCTTCCATCCTGTCACTTTACCGTGTGTCCAGCCTCTCAGTAGACGTGAGGTCTGTCCTGAATGTTAGCACTGATGTGCACCTTGACAACAGGTAGTTTGTGCGGTCTAAAAGATGAGAGATGCACTTCCTAAAGCAACCAGGCACTGTGTTGTTTCTGCTGACGTTGACATTAAATGTGGACCATTTGAAGGTCCCACTGTGTTTAATGAAAGGCTCTGTGGTGGTGTGGTGGATATGTATTATGGTGTGTTACCGTTCAAAGTGCTTCCTGTTTCTTTATAGTCAGACCATCTAGAAGAAGTGATCATCTGCAGATGGTCTTTTTAAATCTATTCTAACTCTAGTCATATTAAACACCCCACTGTGTCTAACTCTAGTCATATTAAACACCCCACTGTGTTTAACTCTAGTCATATTAAACACCCCACTGTGTTTAACTCTAGTCATATTAAACACCCCACTGTGTTTAACTCTAGTCATATTAAACACCCACTGTGTCTAACTCTAGTCATATTAAACACCCACTGTGTTTAACTGTCACTGCCAGCCAACCAGCTGAGAGACATCAGTTACAGTCACAGCCCCTCCATGGCGCCCCCCCCCCCCCCCCTGCTGGCTCCATGTCCACCAGTAACCCCCCCCAAAAAAAAACTCCCACCTCAGTCTGCTGTTACAGGACCAGTTTAGCCCCTAACTGGTCTAAATAATCCCACTATGGAGTGTAAATAGTCCACATAGTCTCACCTATATGTATATTAGCAACAGCCTTTAATCAACGACTGTTCTTTAGAGGCGATTTATTTAATGCTTGATGTCTTCATGTTCTATTTTGAATCAGAAATGAACCAATGAGCTGAATGTGATTTCTGTATAAACAGTTAGTGATTCATCAGAACAGCTCAGTTACTCTGCTGTTCATTGTTTTCTGTAGTAGTAGGTATATAAAGGAGGCTCTGGGTAGTAGTAGTCCTCACACTCCTACTGATGTAATCCATGCTGCGCCAGTTTAGTTTAGTTTAATAAGATGCCCAGCAGCGGTGGCGGCGGCAGCGTTGCATCAGCAGCGGCTTTGCATCAGCAGCGGCTTTGCAGCAGCGGCATTGCAGCAGCGTTGCAGCAGCAGCATTGCAGGCGCAGCAGCAGTATTGCAGCAGCAGAAACGTGGCAGCGGCTTTGCGGCAGCGGCTTTGCGGAAGCGGCTTTGCGGCAGCGGCGGCATTGCAGCAGCTGTTCTTCCTGAGCTGTGACAACAGACATCACATCCCAGCTGCAGCAGCTCCGTCTCTGTAAACTGATGAAACACCTGAATCCTGCTCAGCTCACCTGTGATCCACCTGAATGTCTGAAGGCTCTTATTCTGATGATTTATGGTATTTAATGGTTTTACTGGTTTTACTGGTCTGATATGAAATAAATAGTATTTACCTATACTCTATTGTGATGGTGTCTCCTCCTTTCTACACATTACACATGACGTCCAATTGTGTTTTTTTGCAAATTATTTTTTGTCATTTCTCCTCGTGGAATTAGGTTTTCTCATTTTTCATTTCAGAAAACGAAAAAAACATGGCATTTGTGTTTTTTCGTATTATAACGTACACGGACCAGCACCCTTTTTATAGTTGAGATCGTTCAATCTGGAGAAAAGTGGTGAACTAACGGACCAACAGACAGACGGACGTGACCATCCCTGGAGACCGCTGGCACTGTGACGAAGGCTGCAGCAGAACGTTGCTCTGGGTTGTCTCATGTGAGACGTCCAGGTACATGAAACCAGAAGAGCTGCTACGCTGAGCTTCCTGCTCTATAAAGGTCCCTTCAGATGGCATAATCCTTAATGTGATGTGATTCTTGCTGGTAGGGGTCAGTTAGGGGTCAATCCACAGTGTCAACCAGTGGGCCACCAGCTCTGGAGAGAAAGACAGTGAAAGGCCGGACTGTTAAATCCATTCTGATTAGTGTGTTTCACCTTTAATTAAGATCATGTCACCAGTGAAGGTAGAACCTGTTTTTCAGGAAGCTTCTTCAGGACGTCGTGGGATCATTAGACATATTGTGTTGGTGACAGACTTTAACACAAACACAGCACGAGACAAGACAGACATGGTGAGTGAATATTCTATTTTTGAGGAACTGCTTTACTATGAAGGTTAGAGAGAATGCTTTTTAAGAATATGCTCTGACATCGTCCATTGTCCCATACGGTAGTAGTGGGACAATGGGACACCATAGCTGCCATGCAAAGTCTTCTTTATTTAAATCACAATTATGATTCACAAAAGAGAGATGAATGTCAGTGAATGTGTCTTCTTGTCGTGGCTCAGAGGGCAAAGGTCAAAGAGCAACCTGTCAGCATACTAACAGCTCTATGAATGTCCTGCTGCAGGGCTCCTGTCAGTCTCTTGTTGGATTACTGTCCCCACTGGACCTCGGGTGCTGCTTTTTCCCTCTAACATTTAACCTCTCCAGACATCACACCTATTCACCCTAGAGGAGACACCTGGCCTCTCTTCATCAGCTACAGCAGAGCAGACATCCTGGCTCCCAGGTTCACCTTCACCACTTTGGTTTCTTACTCTTGAGACATTTCTTTAGAGCTCACGTCCCGCAGTAGGAACAGAAACCTTCAGCATGCAGCGAAAAATCACACCACAGACGGCTGGGCGGTGTCTCATCTCTACGGTATGTTACCGAACCAGAAGGATGCATCCTCACATTCCTTCAGGGAGGAGGAGCTGCACCATCGCCTCTTGTTATGTCATCAGTTATAATCATTCAGGGTTCATTGATTGACTGGAGGCCTTTAGCCCGACTCACTGCTCTGTTTGGCTGCTGGTTCAGCCTGAGCCTGCTGGTTCAGCCTGAGCGTGCTGGTTCAGCCTGAGCCTGCTGGTTCAGCCTGAGCGTGCTGGTTCAGCCTGAGCCTGCTGGTTCAGCCTGAGCGTGCTGGTTCAGCCTGAGCGTGCTGGTTCAGCCTGAGCCTGCTGGTTCAGCCTGAGCGTGCTGGTTCAGCCTGAGCGTGCTGGTTCAGCCTGCTGGTTCAGCCTGCTGGTTCAGCCTGCTGGTTCAGCCTGCTGGTTCAGCCTGAGCCTGCTGGTTCAGCCTGAGCGTGCTGGTTCAGCCTGCTGGTTCAGCCTGAGCGTGCTGGTTCAGCCTGAGCGTGCTGGTTCAGCCTGCTGGTTCAGCCTGCTGGTTCAGCCTGCTGGTTCAGCCTGCTGGTTCAGCCTGCTGGTTCAGCCTGAGCCTGCTGGTTCAGCCTGAGCGTGCTGGTTCAGCCTGCTGGTTCAGCCTGAGCGTGCTGGTTCAGCCTGCTGGTTCAGCCTGAGCCTGCTGGTTCAGCCTGCTGGTTTAGCCTGAGCCTGCTGGTTCAGCCTGCTGGTTCAGCCTGCTGGTTCAGCCTGAGCCTGCTGGTTCAGCCTGAGCGTGCTGGTTCAGCCTGCTGGTTCAGCCTGAGCGTGCTGGTTCAGCCTGCTGGTTCAGCCTGAGCCTGCTGGTTCAGCCTGCTGGTTTAGCCTGAGCCTGCTGGTTCAGCCTGCTGGTTCAGCCTGCTGGTTCAGCCTGCTGGTTCAGCCTGCTGGTTCAGCCTGAGCGTGCTGGTTCAGCCTGAGCCTGCTGGTTCAGCCTGAGCGTGCTGGTTCAGCCTGAGCGTGCTGGTTCAGCCTGAGCCTGCTGGTTCAGCCTGAGCGTGCTGGTTCAGTCTGAGCGTGCTGGTTCAGCCGGAGCGTGCTGGTTCAGCCTGAGCGTGCTGGTTCAGCCTGAGCCTGCTGGTTCAGCCTGAGCGTGCTGTTTCAGCCTGAGCGTGCTGGTTCAGCCTGAGCCTGCTGGTTCAGCCTGAGCGTGCTGGTTCAGTCTGAGCGTGCTGGTTCAGCCGGAGCGTGCTGGTTCAGCCTGAGCGTGCTGGTTCAGCCTGAGCCTGCTGGTTCAGCCTGAGCGTGCTGTTTCAGCCTGAGCGTGCTGGTTCAGCCTGAGCCTGCTGGTTCAGCCTGAGCGTGCTGTTTCAGCCTGAGCGTGCTGGTTCAGCCTGAGCCTGCTGGTTCAGCCTGAGCGTGCTGGTTCAGCCTGAGCGTGCTGGTTCAGCCTGAGCGTGCTGGTTCAGCCTGAGCGTGCTGGTTCAGCCTGAGCCTGCTGGTTCAGCCTGAGCGTGCTGGTTCAGCCTGAGCGTGCTGGTTCAGCCTGAGCCTGCTGGTTCAGCCTGAGCGTACTGGTTCAGCCTGAGCCTGCTGGTTCAGCCTGAGCGTGCTGGTTCAGCCTGAGCCTGCTGGTTCAGCCTGAGCGTGCTG